>CM059814.1:48385451-48387951 GCA_030435695.1 Brachymystax lenok tsinlingensis
GAAGCCAATCCAGTTATCTGATGGAATTCGTCCCTTTACTACTTTACTCTACCCAGTAAGACCATATAAACCTATATTAGAGCGTGAGAGAAACAGAGAGGGGAGAGACTGAGAGAAAGAGAGAGACATAGACAGACAGAGAGGGGGAGAAACAGAGAGGGGAGAGACCGAGAGAAAGAGAGAGACATAGACAGACAGAGAGGGGGAGAAACAGAGAGGGGAGAGACCGAGAGAAAGAGAGAGACATAGACAGACAGAGAGGGGGAGAAACAGAGAGGGGAGAGACCGTGAGAAAGAGAGAGACATAGACAGACAGAGAGGGGGAGGAACAGAGAGGGGAGAGACCGAGAGAAAGACAGAGACATAGACAGACAGAGAGGGGGAGAAACAGAGAGGGGAGAGACCGTGAGAAAGAGAGAGACATAGACAGACAGAGAGGGGGAGAAACAGAGAGGGGAGAGACCGAGAGAAAGAGAGAGACATAGACAGACAGAGAGGGGGAGAAACAGAGAGGGGAGAGACCGAGAGAAAGACAGAGACATAGACAGGCAGAGAGGGGGAGGAACAGAGAGGGGAGAGACCGAGAGAAAGACAGAGACATAGACAGGCAGAGAGGGGGAGGAACAGAGAGGGGAGAGACCGTGAGAAAGAGAGAGACATAGACAGACAGAGAGGGGGAGAAACAGAGAGGGGAGAGACCGTGAGAAAGTGAGAGACATAGACAGACAGAGAGGGGGAGAAACAGAGAGGGGAGAGACCGAAAGAAAGAGAGAGACATAGACAGACAGAGAGGGGGAGAAACAGAGAGGGGAGAGACCGAGAGAAAGACAGAGACATAGACAGGCAGAGAGGGGGAGGAACAGAGAGGGGAGAGACCGAGAGAAAGACAGAGACATAGACAGGCAGAGAGGGGGAGGAACAGAGAGGGGAGAGACCGAGAGAAAGACAGAGACATAGACAGACAGAGAGGGGGAGGAACAGAGAGGGGAGAGACCGAGAGAAAGACAGAGACATAGACAGGCAGAGAGGGGGAGAGAGAAAGATTAAAATGTAAAAGGTTTGGTGATGTGGCATTACACTACTACCTCCCTGGCACGACACACAATGTGTGTGTGTGTGTACGAGGTGTGTGTGTTATCTCCATATGTATGCATGAATAACATGCATGTGAACCCGTAACACAAGACATGGACAGGCATTTCTCTCCGATGCGCACACACACACACAAGGCTCACACAGAGGCATTCCTCTCCCATGCTGGGAAGGAGAGGAGAACAAGAGGGGTAGAGACATGGAGATTATAGATTATAGGGATGAAGACAGGAAAATAAGATGAGAGAGATGAGGGAGGATGACAGAGAGATATGGAGAGAGATGAGGGGAGGATAGAGAGATACGGAGAGAGATGTAGGGAGGACAGAGAGATATGGAGAGAGATGAGGGGAGGATAGAGAGATACGGAGAGAGATGTAGGGAGGACAGAGAGATATGGAGAGAGATGTGGGGAGGACAGAGAGATATGGAGAGAGATGTGGGGAGGACAGAGAGATATGGAGAGAGATGTGGGGAGGACAGAGAGATATGGAGAGAGATGTGGGGAGGACAGAGAGATATGGAGAGAGATGTGGGGAGGAGAGAGAGATATGGAGTGTGTGTGTGTGTGTGTGTGTGTGTGTGTGTGTGGCTGTGCTGTTCTCTATGGCTTGTATAAAGAGTGTGAATAGATAAATGGGACATGGGAAGTCACAGCCGTACACTTAACGTAAGTACCATGTGTCAGGACTTCCACTGAGGAACTAAATACGTGTGTTTGTGTGTGTGTGTGTGTGCGTGTGTGTGTGTGTGTGTGCGTGTGTTTGCGTAACTTTGTGTCTACAGATGTTGGGTCTTAATTTGAGCCAGTTTCACATAGCAGGAAAATAATCCTTCAGCAACAGGAAACGGAACGTGGATTAACCAACACTCCTGTGCTCTTTGAAATCAGCCTGGAGAATTAGGAGTACATATCTGGTCTTTTTCTCCCTCACACATACACACACACACAAACACACACAAACACACACACACACGGAAACTGATGACATAGATGTGGAGGCTCGGCTCTTTCACATGCAGAAGGAAAGAGAGAGAGAGAGAGAGAGAGAGAGAGAGAGAGGGAGAGAGATAGAGAGATAGCGATTACACTACGTGACCAAAAGTATGTGGACACCTGCTCATCTCATTCTGAAATCATGGGCATTAATATGGAGTTGGTCCCCTTGATGTAGGGCGGTTAGGCCTGGCTTGCAGTCGCCGTTCCAATTCAGCCCAAAGGTGTTCGATGGGGTTGAGGTCAGCGCTCTGTACAGGCCAGTAAAGTTCTTCTACATTGATCTCGACAAACCATTTCTGTATGGACCTCGCTTTGTGCATTGTCATGCTGGAACAGGAAAGGGGGATACCTAGTCAGTTGTACAACTGAATGCATTTAACTGAAATTTGTCTTCCTCATTTAATCCAA